>OY757911.1:87495774-87498274 GCA_963585895.1 Sepioteuthis lessoniana | reverse complement strand
GGATTAAAATTTTAAAAACTTTTTTTATTAAAACAATTTTTAGATTATCCATTCTCCGTCTGTTTATTTCAACGACAAAGAATCAAAATAAAGATATACCTCTGGAGGAGACTTAGAAAGTTGACTTTAATAAATAATGCCTTAATCGAATAAGCTATCAAAGTAATCATGGTTAGGTACTTTATTTGTAGTCTTATGGGGTTTCAAGGTAATTTTAGTTGTTTTCTATCAGACTCTATTTTGGTTTTCTCTCTTTATATACCCCATGTTATTTTGCCAATCTAACTTCTTGGATATGAAGGCTGTAAAGGAATTATATGAAAGGAAAAGAAGGTAGGAGGTCAAGATATCTTTTGTTTTGACTTTATTGCTGGGTTCAACAACCATTCAGTGGGGGAAGAAATTATTCCTGAATACAAATGAAGACGCTTTTAGGGAGATATGTCTAAATCCGGTGTTTTTCAGTTGTTGTTGCTAAGTTCATTATATGGTGACTTAGTTGTGATTTTGACGAGTTCATTATTTAGTGTTTTTATTCGTGGGTCTTTGGTAAAAGAGACGGCTGCTATTTGTGGAAAGGTTAGCTAACGCTTTGTCTAAAGACGGACGCATGGTGCCTTCCACTAGTAGCAAGAAGGAATTAGGTGTTATCACTCTACTGGTCACTGCTGAAAGAGAACGGGCCTCTTTCTTTTGCCGAGATGGTTCCTTTTTTGTGCATGCACCACCCCTTTTCCAGTCAGGGGCTTCTGGGAGTTGCTGCAATTTTTATATTTACTTTTAATTTAATTTTCTTTTTCTATCGACTACAGTCTTATATAACCGTTCTCTATTCCTATTCTCTTCCAAACTGTATTATTGGTTAATACTTATGAGTTTTTATAAGCTGAAGCATGTTTACATTTCCAAATATTTCGGTTAGTTTTGATTTAAAGATAAGAAAATTGATTGGTTAAAATTATTGCTGTAAAAAAAGATAAGAGAAATAGCATTAGAATATTTTCAAATGTAAAACCTCTTTGGAAAAAAATTGCATCTCTGACACCGGTTATCGGAGGCTCTTGTGGCGTAACGGTTTTCGTTGTAGAAAGTGGATTCGCCTACCCGAGCTCCAATCCCGAATGAGGCTGTTTGCATTTCATATAGCACTCAATACTACTGGTATTTCTAACAATTCTCTCTCCAGCTATAGATAAATAGTAGGGCAGACTGGGCTCTTTAAACTTGGTATGGCAATCAAGGAAAATGAAAACTGAATTCAAACCAGTTGTATGCCCGGAAATCGATGGGTTCTGCCAGGCTATTGGTACCCAAGACTTTCTACCTGCGTAGCGCCTCAACGATCAAACCAAGTTCCGTTATATCATCTGTTTTAACTCTTTAAATCCCCTTAACATATTACTATTGCAAGGATGTCAACAATACAGCGTAGAATATAGAAGGAAGAAAAAGACAGAGGCAGAAGATTACGAAAGAATTATTTGTGTATGTCATCATTATTTACAAGGTGTTTTAAAATTGTAGTCTTGTGTCAGACTAATATAAGCTTATTAAATTTGGACTCCTATTGAACAATATTTGCCTGTTTGATAGTGTAGAGACGTCAATTCTCACTGAATATTCTACTTGCGAGGTCTTGTGCACAGGTCAAAGTGCTAATGTGAGACTGGAATATACTGTAATGAAAAACATTGCATCATGCGGTACGCTTTTGGTGGTGTAATGGTTAGCAAGCTCGACTAGCAAACCTACACGAGTGAGTTCGAGTCTCATTGGGTGCCACTTTCATATGGCCTTATGCCACATCTAAGCAAAAAGCTTAGTAAATTACCATCATGCGGTACGCTTTGAAGACAAATTAGCTGTCACAGTCTTGTGCTATGCGACACTTAAATAGCTACAACGAGATTTACTGTGGAGGCGTTTGGGTCAACGTTTATCGTCGTAGGAAATGAACATGGTGACCTGAATTCAAATCTTACTGCATTTTACTGTCGCTCTTGGGAAAGGCATGGATTCATCTGTTCTCCTCAGACACGGGTTAATAATGAGAAAGATGAGGCTCTTTAGTGCATCAACCAGTCTTGGAAGTGGCAAATTCTGAATTAAAAGTATGTTTAAAAATAGCCGTTTTGTTTTATTCTTTCTGTGATGCAAGTGAAAAGAAAATACAACAATTTCTCGAAATTGAATTCAACATTTATGCACAAACATGACGGAGTATTTTTTGTAGCATTGTGTAAAGAAGAAGAAGAAGAAGAAGAAGAAGAAGAAGAAGAAGAAGAAGAAGAAGAAGAAGAAAAGATTGCTTAGAATTAAAGGCAGAGACAATAAAAAGGGAATCTAAAAGTTTAATTTCTTAATTTCTTGTAGCAATAAGAAAAAGTCATTCCAATCTTCAAAACTGTCGATCTTACGTGGCTTAAATTTATCTTGTTGATACATTAATTCAAATGTCGTCGATATCTTCCACATTCCACAAACGTGATCTTCAGTCGAA